>PVUN01001327.1:3764350-3784350 GCA_002994505.1 Seriola rivoliana
ATTGTACTGTGTCGTTTTTATGCCTTTTTATGCCTTACTATACTATGTCTTTTTTATGCCTCATTGTACTGTGTCGTTTTTATGCCTTTTTATGCCTTACTATACTATGTCGTTTTTATGCCTTATTGTACTGTGTCATTTTAATGCCTTTTTATTCCTTACTATATTATGTCGTTTTTATGCCTTTTTGTACTGTGTCATTTTTATGCCTTTTTATGCCTTACTATACTATATCGTTTTTATGCCTTATTGTACTTTGTCATTTTTATGCCTTTTTATGCCTTAATATACTATGTCATTTTTATGCCTTATTGTACTGTGTCGTTTTGATGCCTTTTTATGCCTTACTATACTATGTCGTTTTTGTGCCTCTGTATGCCTTACTATACTATTTCATTTTTATGCCTTATTGTACTGTGTCATTTTTATGCCTTTTTATGCCTTTCTATACTATGTAATTTTTGAGCCTTATTGTACTGTCGTTTTAATGCCTTTTTATGCCTTACTATACTATTTCGTTTTTATGCCTTATTGTACTGTGTCGTTTTTATACCTTTTTATGCCTTACTATACTATGTCGTTTTTATGCCTTATTGTATTGTGTGATTTTTATACCTTTTTATGCCTTACTATACTATTTCGTTTTTATGCCTTATTGTACTGTGTCGTTTTTATGCCTTTTTATGCCTTACTATACTATGTCATTTTTATGCCTTATTGTACTTTGTCGTTTTTATGCCTTTTTATGCCTTACTATGCTATTTAGTTTTTATACCTTATTTTACTCTGTTATTTTTATGTCTTTTTATGCTTTACTATACTATGTCGTTTTTATGCCTTTTTGTATTGTGTGATTTTTATGCCTTTTTATGCCTTACTATACAATGTCGTTTTTATGCCTTATTGTACTGTGTCATTTTTATGCCTTTTTATGCCTTACTATACTATGTCTTTTTTATGCCTTATTGTACTGTCATTTTTATGCCTTACTATACTATGTCGTTTTTGTGCCTTTGTATACCTTTCTATAGTTTGTCATTTTTATGCCTTATTGTACTGTGTCGTTTTTATGCCTTTTTATGCCTTACTACACTATGTCGTTTTTATGCCTTTGTATGCCTTGCTATACTATGTCATTTTTATGCCTTATTGTACTGTGTCATTTTTATGCCTTTTTATGCCTTTCTATACTATGTAATTTTTGAGCCTTATTGTACTGTCGTTTTAATGCCTTTTTATGCCTTACTATACTATTTCGTTTTTATGCCTTATTGTACTGTGTCGTTTTTATACCTTTTTATGCCTTACTATACTATGTCGTTTTTATGCCTTATTGTATTGTGTGATTTTTATACCTTTTTATGCCTTACTATACTATTTCGTTTTTATGCCTTATTGTACTGTGTCGTTTTTATGCCTTTTTATGCCTTACTATACTATGTCATTTTTATGCCTTATTGTACTTTGTCGTTTTTATGCCTTTTTATGCCTTACTATGCTATTTAGTTTTTATACCTTATTTTACTCTGTTATTTTTATGTCTTTTTATGCTTTACTATACTATGTCGTTTTTATGCCTTTTTGTATTGTGTGATTTTTATGCCTTTTTATGCCTTACTATACTATGTCGTTTTTATGCCTTATTGTACTGTGTCATTTTTATGCCTTTTTATGCCTTACTATACTATGTCTTTTTTATGCCTTATTGTACTGTCATTTTTATGCCTTACTATACTATGTCGTTTTTGTGCCTTTGTATACCTTTCTATAGTTTGTCATTTTTATGCCTTATTGTACTGTGTCGTTTTTATGCCTTTTTATGCCTTACTACACTATGTCGTTTTTATGCCTTTGTATGCCTTGCTATACTATGTCATTTTTATGCCTTATTGTACTGTGTCGTTTTTATGCGTTTTCATGCCTTACTATACTGTCGTTTTTATGCCTTACTATACTATGTCGTTTTTATGCCTTTTTGCACTGTGTCTTTTTTATGCCTTTTTATGCCTTACTATACTATGTCGTTTTTATGCCTTATCTTACTGTGTCATTTTTATGCCTTTTTATGCCTTACTATACTATGTCATTTTTATGCCTTATTGTACTGTGTCGTTTTGATGCCTTTTTATGCCTTACTATACTATGTCATTTTTATGCCTTATTGTACTGTCGTTTTGATGCCTTTTTATGCCTTACTATACTATGTCATTTTTATGCCTTACTATACTATGTCGTTTTTGTGCCTCTGTATGCCTTACTATACTATTTCATTTTTATGCCTTATTGTACTGTGTCGTTTTTATGCCTTTTTATGCCTTACTATATCGTTTTTATGCCTTTTTATGCCTTACTATACTATGTGGTTTTTATGCCTTATTGTACTGTGTCGTTTTTATGCCTTTTTATGCCTTATTATATCGTTTTTATGCCTTATTGTACTGTGTCGTTTTTATGCCTTTTTATGCCTTAATATACTATGTCTTTTTAATGCCTTATTGTACTGTGTCGTTTTTATGCCTTTTTATGCCTTACTATACTATGTCGTTTTTATGCCTTATTGTACTGTGTCATTTTAATGCCTTTTTATTCCTTACTATATTATGTCGTTTTTATGCCTTTTTGTACTGTGTCATTTTTATGCCTTTTTATGCCTTACTATACTATATCGTTTTTATGCCTTATTGTACTTTGTCATTTTTATGCCTTTTTATGCCTTACTATACTATGTCATTTTTATGCCTTATTGTACTGTGTCGTTTTGATGCCTTTTTATGCCTTACTATACTATGTCGTTTTTGTGCCTCTGTATGCCTTACTATACTATTTCATTTTTATGCCTTATTGTACTGTGTCATTTTTATGCCTTTTTATGCCTTTCTATACTATGTAATTTTTGAGCCTTATTGTACTGTCGTTTTAATGCCTTTTTATGCCTTACTATACTATTTCGTTTTTATGCCTTATTGTACTGTGTCGTTTTTATGCCTTATTGTACTATGTCGTTTTTATACCTTTTTATGCCTTACTATACTATGTCGTTTTTATGCCTTATTGTATTGTGTGATTTTTATACCTTTTTATGCCTTACTATACTATGTCGTTTTTATGCCTTATTGTACTGTGTCGTTTTTATGCCTTTTTATGACTTACTATACTATGTCATTTTTATGCCTTATTGTACTTTGTCGTTTTTATGCCTTTTTATGCCTTACTATGCTATTTAGTTTTTATACCTTATTTTACTCTGTTATTTTTATGTCTTTTTATGCTTTACTATACTATGTCGTTTTTATGCCTTTTTGTATTGTGTGATTTTTATGCCTTTTTATGCCTTACTATACAATGTCGTTTTTATGCCTTATTGTACTGTGTCATTTTTATGCCTTTTTATGCCTTACTATACTATGTCTTTTTTATGCCTTATTGTACTGTCATTTTTATGCCTTACTATACTATGTCGTTTTTGTGCCTTTGTATACCTTTCTATAGTTTGTCATTTTTATGCCTTATTGTACTGTGTCGTTTTTATGCCTTTTTATGCCTTACTACACTATGTCGTTTTTATGCCTTTGTATGCCTTGCTATACTATGTCATTTTTATGCCTTATTGTACTGTGTCGTTTTTATGCGTTTTCATGCATTACTATACTGTCGTTTTTATGCCTTACTATGCCTTACTATGCTATTTAGTTTTTATACCTTATTTTACTCTGTTATTTTTATGTCTTTTTATGCTTTACTATACTATGTCGTTTTTATGCCTTTTTGTATTGTGTGATTTTTATGCCTTTTTATGCCTTACTATACTATGTCGTTTTTATGCCTTATTGTACTGTGTCATTTTTATGCCTTTTTATGCCTTACTATACTATGTCTTTTTTATGCCTTATTGTACTGTCATTTTTATGCCTTACTATACTATGTCGTTTTTGTGCCTTTGTATACCTTTCTATAGTTTGTCATTTTTATGCCTTATTGTACTGTGTCGTTTTTATGCCTTTTTATGCCTTACTACACTATGTCGTTTTTATGCCTTTGTATGCCTTGCTATACTATGTCATTTTTATGCCTTATTGTACTGTGTCGTTTTTATGCGTTTTCATGCCTTACTATACTGTCGTTTTTATGCCTTACTATACTATGTCGTTTTTATGCCTTTTTGCACTGTGTCTTTTTTATGCCTTTTTATGCCTTACTATACTATGTCGTTTTTATGCCTTATCTTACTGTGTCATTTTTATGCCTTTTTATGCCTTACTATACTATGTCATTTTTATGCCTTATTGTACTGTGTCGTTTTGATGCCTTTTTATGCCTTACTATACTATGTCATTTTTATGCCTTATTGTACTGTCGTTTTGATGCCTTTTTATGCCTTACTATACTATGTCATTTTTATGCCTTACTATACTATGTCGTTTTTGTGCCTCTGTATGCCTTACTATACTATTTCATTTTTATGCCTTATTGTACTGTGTCGTTTTTATGCCTTTTTATGCCTTACTATATCGTTTTTATGCCTTTTTATGCCTTACTATACTATGTGGTTTTTATGCCTTATTGTACTGTGTCGTTTTTATGCCTTTTTATGCCTTATTATATCGTTTTTATGCCTTATTGTACTGTGTCGTTTTTATGCCTTTTTATGCCTTACTACACTGTCGTTTTTATACCTTATTTTACTGTGTCGTTTTTATGCCTTTTTATGCCTTACTATACTATGTCATTTTTATGCCTTGTTGTAATGTGTCGTTTTTATGCCTTTTTATGCCTTACTATACAATGCCATTTTTATGCCTTTTCATGCCATACTATAATATGTCATTTTTATGCCTTATTGTACTGTCGTTTTTATGCCTTTTTATGCCTTACTATACTATGTCGTTCTTATACCTTATTTTACTGTGTCATTTTTATGCCTTTTTATGCCTTACTATACTATGTCGTTTTTATACCTCATTTTACTGTCATTTTTATGCATTTTTATGCCTTACTACACTGTTGTTTTTATACCTTATTTTACTGTCATTTTTATGCCTTTTTATGCATTACTATACTATGTCATTTTTATGCCTTATTGTAATGTGTCGTTTTTATGCCTTTTTATGCCTTACTATACAATGTCATTTTTATTCCTTTTTATGCCTTACTATACTATGTCATTTTTATGCCTTATTGTACTGTCGTTTTAATACTTTTTATGCCTTACTATACTATGTCGTTTTTATGCCTTATTGTACTGTGTCGATTTTATGCCTTTTTGTACTGTGTCGTTTTTATGCCTTTTTATGCCTTACTATACTATGTCGTTTTTATACCTCATTTTACTGTGTCATTTTTATGCCTTTTTATGCCTTTCTACACTGTTGTTTTTATACCTTATTTTACTGTGTCATTTTTATGCCTTTTCATGCATTACTATACTATGTCATTTTTATGCCTTATTGTACTGTGTCGTTTTTATGCCTTTTTATGCCTTACTATACTATGTCGTTTTTATGCCTTACTATACTATGTCGTTTTTATGCCTTATTGTACTGTGTTGTTTTTATGCCTTTTTATGCCTTACTATATCGTTTTTATGCCTTATTGTACTGTGTCGTTTTTATGCCTTTTTATGCCTTACTATACTATGTCGTTTTTATGCCTTATTGTACTGTGTCATTTTAATGCCTTTTTATTCCTTACTATACTATGTTGTTTTTATGCCTCATTGTACTTTGTCATTTTTATGCCTTTTTATGTCTTACTATACTATGTCATTTTTATACCTTATTGTACTGTGTCGTTTTATGCCTTTTTATGCCTTACTATAATATGTCGTTTTTATGCCTTATTGTACTGTGTCGTTTTTATGCCTTTTTATGCCTTACTATACTATGTAATTTTTGAACCTTATTGTACTGTGTCGTTTTTATGCCTTTTTATGCCTTACTATACTATGTCGTTTTTGTGCCTCTGTATGCCTTACTATACTATTTCATTTTTATGCCTTATTGTACTGTGTCGTTTTTATGCCTTTTTATGCCTTACTATACTATGTCGTTTTTATGCCTTACTATACTATGTTGTTTTTATGCCTTATTGTACTGTGTCGTTTTTATGCCTTTTTATGCCTTACTATATCGTTTTTATGCCTTATTGTACTGTGTCGTTTTTATGCCTTTTTATGCCTTACTATACTATGTCTTTTTTATGCCTTATTGTACTGTGTCGTTTTTATGCCTTTTTATGCCTTACTATACTATGTCGTTTTTATGCCTTATTGTACTGTGTCATTTTTATGCCTTTTTATGCCTTACTATACTATGTCATTTTTAAGCCTTATGGTAGCGTGTCCGCGTTTGATGGGCCTTTTTATGGGCTTACTATAACTAATGTCGTTTTTTGTGGCCTTACTATACTATGTGTGTTTTTTATGCCTTATTGGTAACTGTGTGTTTTTATGGCCTTTTTATGCCTTACTATATCGTTTTTTATGCTTATTGTACTGTGTGTTTTTATGGCCTTTTTATGCTTACTATTCTATGTCTTTTTTATGGCCTCATTGTACTGTGTCGTTTTTATGCTGTTTTATGCTTACTATACTATGTCGTTTTTAATGCCTTATTGTACTGTGTGCATTTTAATGCCTTTTTATGTTCCTTCTATATTAGTGCGTTTTATGCTTTTTGTACTCTGTGTCATTTTTAAGTGCCTTTTATGCCTTACTGATAGCATGTCGTTTTTATGGGCCTTGATTGTACTTTGTGTGCATTGTTTATGCCTGTTTTATGTGCCTTACTAATGGCTATGTAATTTTTTATGCCTTAGTTGGTAGCTGGTGGTCGTTTTTATGCCTTTTTTTTATGCCTTTTAATGCCATACTATACTATGTCATTTTTATGCCTTATTGTACTGTCGTTTTTATGCCTTTTTATGCCTTACTATACTATGTCGTTCTTATACCTTATTTTACTGTGTCATTTTTATGCCTTTTTATGCCTTACTATACTATGTCGTTTTTATACCTCATTTTACTGTGTCATTTTTATGCCTTTTTATGCCTTACTACACTGTCGTTTTTATACCTTATTTTACTGTGTCATTTTTATGCCTTTTCATGCATTACTATACTATGTCATTTTTATGCCTTATTGTAATGTGTCGTTTTTATGCCTTTTTATGCCTTACTATACAATGTCATTTTTTTTCCTTTTTATGCCTTACTATACTATGTCATTTTTATGCCTTATTGTACTGCCGTTTTAATGCCTTTTTATGCCTTACTATACTATGTCGTTTTTATGCCTTATTGTACTGTGTCGTTTTTATGCCTTTTTATGCCTTACTATACTATGTCGTTTGTATGCCTTATTGTACTGTGTCATTTTTATGCCTTTTTATGCCTTACTATACTATGTCGTTTTTATACCTTATTGTACTGTCATTTTATGCCTTTTTATGCTTTACTATACTATGACGTTTTTGTGCCTTTGTATGCCTTACTATACTATTTCATTTTTATGCCTTATTGTACTTTGTCATTTTTATGCCTTTTTATGCCTTACTATATCGTTTTTATGCCTTATTGTACTGTGTCGTTTTTATGCCTTTTTATGCCTTAATATACTATGTCGTTTTAATGCCTTATTGTACTGTCATTTTATGCCTTTTTATGCCTTACTATACTATGTTGTTTTTATGCCTCATTGTACTGTGTGATTTTTATGCCTTTTTATGCCTTACTATACTATATCGTTTTTATACCTCATTTTACTGTGTCATTTTTATGCCTTTTTATGCCTTACTATACTATGTAGTTTTTATGCCTTATTGTACTGTGTCATTTTTATGCCTTTTTATGCCATACTATACTATGTCATTTTTATGCCTTTTTATGCCTTACTTTACTATGTAGTTTTTATGCCTTATTGTACTGTCATTTTTATGCCTTTTTATGCCTTACTATACTCTGTCGTTTTTATGTCTTATTGTACTGTGTCATTTTTATGCCTTTTTATGCCTTACTATACTATG
Source organism: Seriola rivoliana (assembly GCA_002994505.1). Lineage (NCBI taxonomy): Eukaryota > Metazoa > Chordata > Actinopteri > Carangiformes > Carangidae > Seriola > Seriola rivoliana. The sequence continues at coordinate 3,772,370 of PVUN01001327.1, forward strand.
TCGTTTTTATACCTTATTTTACTGTGTCATTTTTATGCCTTTTTATGCCTTACTATACTATGTCGTTTTTATACCTTATTTTACTGTGTCATTTTTATGCCTTTTTATGCCTTACTATACTATGTCATTTTTATGCCTTATTGTAATGTGTCGTTTTTATGCCTTTTAATGCCTTACTATACTATGTCATTTTTATGCCTTATTGCACTTTCGTTTTTATGCCTTTTTATGCCTTACTATACTATGTCGTTTTTATGCCTTATTGTACTGTGTCGTTTTTATGCCTTTTCATGCCTTACTATACTATTTCATTTTTAAGCCTTATTGTACTGTGTCATTTTTATGCCTTTTTATGCCTTACTACACGTTCGTTTTTATACCTTATTTTACTGTGTCATTTTTATGCCTTTTCATGCATTACTATACTATGTCATTTTTATGCCTTATTGTAATGTGTCGTTTTTATGCCTTTTTATGCCTTACTATACAATGTCATTTTTTTTCCTTTTTATGCCTTACTATACTATGTCATTTTTATGCCTTATTGTACTGCCGTTTTAATGCCTTTTTATGCCTTACTATACTATGTCGTTTTTATGCCTTATTGTACTGTGTCGTTTTTATGCCTTTTTATGCCTTACTATACTATGTCGTTTGTATGCCTTATTGTACTGTGTCATTTTTATGCCTTTTTATGCCTTACTATACTATGTCGTTTTTATACCTTATTGTACTGTCATTTTATGCCTTTTTATGCTTTACTATACTATGACATTTTTGTGCCTTTGTATGCCTTACTATACTATTTCATTTTTATGCCTTATTGTACTTTGTCATTTTTATGCCTTTTTATGCCTTACTATATCGTTTTTATGCCTTATTGTACTGTGTCGTTTTTATGCCTTTTTATGCCTTACTATACTATGTCGTTTTTATGCCTTATTGTACTGTGTCATTTTATGCCTTTTTATGCCTTACTATACTATGTTGTTTTTATGCCTCATTTTACTGTGTCATTTTTATGCCTTTTTATGCCTTACTATACTATGTCGTTTTTATGCCTTATTGTACTGTGTCATTTTTATGCCTTTTTATGCCATACTATACTATGTCATTTTTATGCCTTTTTATGCCTTACTTTACTATGTAGTTTTTATGCCTTATTGTACTGTGTCATTTTTATGCCTTTTTATGCCTTACTATACTCTGTCGTTTTTATGTCTTATTGTACTGTGTCATTTTTATGCCTTTTTATGCCTTACTATACTATGTCGTTTTTATACCTTATTTTACTGTGTCATTTTTATGCCTTTTTATGCCTTACTATACTATGTCGTTTTTATACCTTATTTTACTGTGTCATTTTTATGCCTTTTTATGCCTTACTATACTATGTCATTTTTATGCCTTATTGTAATGTGTCGTTTTTATGCCTTTTAATGCCTTACTATACTATGTCATTTTTATGCCTTATTGCACTTTCGTTTTTATGCCTTTTTATGCCTTACTATACTATGTCGTTTTTATGCCTTATTGTACTGTGTCGTTTTTATGCCTTTTTATGCCTTACTATACTATTTCATTTTTAAGCCTTATTGTACTGTGTCATTTTTATGCCTTTTTATGCCTTACTATACTATGTCGTTTTTGTGCCTTTGTATGCCTTACTATACTATGTCATTTTTATGCCTTATTGTACTGTGTCGTTTTTATGCCTTTTTATGCCTTACTATACTATGTCGTTTTTATGCCTTATTGTACTGTGTCATTTTTATGCCTTTTCATGCCTTACTATACTATATTGCTTTTATGACTTTTTATCTCCTGATGTTTCTATGACATTTTTATGACTTTTTTATGCCATAGTATACTATGACGTTTTTATGATTTTTTATAACTTATTATACCGTGTCATTTTTATGACTTTTTTATGCCATAGTATACTATGACGTTTTTATGATTTTTTATAACTTATTATACCGTGTCATTTTAATGCCTTTTCATGCCTCACTATACTATAATTTTTTTCATGCCTTACTAAATTATGTCTCTTTTATGTCTAAATGCCTTAGATTTCTATGATGTTTTTATTATTTTTCATGGCTTATTATATTATGACATTTTTAATGCCTTTATATGCCTTAGTCTCTCTCTTAAATTAAATCGAAGGCAACTGGACTTGTATTTGTCTGTGGAAGACGTTTCGCCTCTTATCCAAGCGGCTTCATCAGTTCATCATGTATTGGTCTCTCTAGTCCGCACTAGTCTGACTTTATATGCCTTACTATTCTATGACTTTTTCATGCCTTTGTATACTATGACTAATTTGTCTCTTTATACTTCACTATTCTATGACATTTTTATATTTTACTATACCTTGACATTTTTGCCTAAGTATATTATGAAGTTTTTATGAGTTTTTAGTCCTTATTATACTTTCATGATTTAATGCCTTACTATAACATGACTTCATGACTTTTTTATTACTTACTATACTATGTTGTTTTTATGCCTTTGTAAACTATGACGTTTTTATGCCTTACAATATTATGACTTCTTCATGACTTTTTATTGCTTACTGTACTATGTCATTTTAATCCTTTACTATACTATGACATTTTTATGTTTTTTTATGCGTTATTATACTATGTCATTTTTATGCCTTATTATAACATGACATGACATGACACATTTGTATGCCTTTTCATGCCTTACTTTACTATGACTCTTTATGCCTTACTTTACTGTGATGTTTTTATGCCTTACTATACAATGACTTATGACATATATATTACATATATGACCCTATATCAATAATGATTTTACCATATGTATCACTGACAAGAGGATATATTTACATGACATGTACACATATATACATCCTCTGAATATATTTTTTAAGTGTATAACATTAAATACTCATAGTAAAATGCATCTTTATTAAATACAACATGCTAATTCAATTGTATGTTTGTATATGAGTTTCTTCATAATTTCTTTTGAATTAAAACATACATGTCTATCTTTTATATTTACATATATAATATGATCATAAACTAAAATACAGTTTGTATTAGCTAGACATATATGTCATTATATGATATTGCTCCAATTTTTAACAGGTTTTATATGTAATTCTCTCATATATAAGCTTTATATTAAATAATATATGATTTTACTTCATATGTACATATATTTCATATGGAAATTCAGCACATGTACATCTTTTTCATTTGCGTATGTTCATTCCTGAATGTAAACTCAGATCTTATATGTTAATAAACCGTTTGGTTGATGTGATTAAAAACCCAATCTTTCTGTTTTGTAGGGTTGCTGAGGTTGTTATATCCCTAACAATGTTGAGACTAAATCTATGCCCTTGGATGGGTGGCTTCCCTCCTGGGGTCTTAGGTGGGTGATCACGTATGTGTTTCTCACCTGGCGTGTAGATTCATCATCATCACTGTTTGACTCCTTTTGAAATGACATGGAAGAGGAAATAAGGATGATCACATTGACATACAGGATGCAGTTCATTTTGTAACCTAAAATACTTAATGTAATAGAAAATGTTGCATTTGGTTTGTTTGATACAAGAAAGGTTGACTCTTACTTGAACTTAATTATACGGCAAAGCTGGCAGCAATAGAGACAGTAGACTGTGTGTGTGCATGTGTGTGTGTGTGTATGTGTGTGTGTGTGTGTGTGTGTGTGTGTGTGTGTGTGTGTGTGTGTGTGTGTGTGTGTGTGTGTGTGCGTGCGTGTGCAGTATGTGCAGAGAGAATTCCATCAGAGGGAACTCTCTCGGGACCAGACCTGGTCTCTAGCTGAAAAAAAGACAGGGGCCTCCTCCATTATGGCAAACAAGTGCATTTGCTTTAAGGCCAGTGGAGATTTCTAACCTTTGCTTGACATGCCGAAAAGGTCAGGCCCATCCGTGGCTTCCCACCGGAGTTGAGCCTGACCATTTCTTCCCTGCTCCTTTGGACCCCAGGAAATCCTGGGATCTATCGTACCAATAAGTACAGCACACATACTCAGCAGCTGACATATGACAAAAAAATGTTATTCTCCTTAAATCGTAGCTCAATAATTGTAAAGGCTTGGTCACAATATTTGTCAAACGTGTAATTAATTAGGACACTAAAAGCATGTATATTTGGCAAAGAAAAATAAGGAAAATTAATAAAAAGTTCAAATAAATGGCAGATTTAAAAATATATACAATTGTAATGTCTATATAATTCTAATTTCAGTTTTAAAAATTCTTAATCATGGCCAGAAAATACTTAAAAAAAAATCATGTCCTCATATGATGTAAAAAAACAGGCCCAAACCACAGTAATAACACAGCAATTGTGTTAAATGCCTGTGAAGTGAGCACACAAACCACTCTGTGTGAGTTTTTCTCCATTTGATGGACGTATCCATGCTTATCAATGTTCCTTATCTCCCTTCATTATTTCCAAACCAGTGGTTAAATTGGAAAAGCCCATAAGAACGTGTGAATACATGGCAGAGGCAATAAAACAGTACGGAGAAGAGAGACCCCCACCCATCCACCCACCCACCCAACCACGCGCACACACATCCCACAACAGTGTTTTCCTTGGGTGGAGGGAGATACATTCGGCAGATAGTTGGAAATATTTTTGCTTCCCCCCACAGCTTCATATCAGTGAGCAGCACAGATAAAGATACAGTTGGGCAAATAAATCTCAAATGAAGGAAGAAAACCCTTCACATGCAGTTATCTTGTATGTATGTGTGTGTGTGTGTGTGTGTGTGTGTGTGTACAGTTTATTACCCAGTCGCTCTCTCACCGTGCTTGTGTTCCTACAATGTTTAAGTGTTACAGAACACAAGTGCACTGATTTTAGCTAAAAGCAGTATTTTCTCTGCAGCGCTGGAGGGTCAGTGCGGTCTCATCCTAACAGGCATCCTGTGTGGCAGCGCCACTTCTCTCTCTCTATCCTTTGGGACTTGTTTTCAGGGGATTTTCTGGGTCCGCTCAATTTCTATAGTGCTTATCAGCTGAAATAGTGACTTTTGTTCATGCAGCTTCTTCTCAAAGACCCACAGTTTGGCCCAGAAATACTTCTAGTGTAATTTATGAAATACAAGACTTTTGATATAATATTTCATTTCCTTTTTTTTGTTCCAGATTTAAGTATGACACCCACGGCAGGTTGATATCAGATCAAAATGGGGATTTAAACTGTACTTATGCCCAAAGTCTCCCCTTTCACTGTATGATTGCATAATGGTCTGTCTGAAAAATGTAACCAGAGTAATTTGACAAACTGGGACAAAGGTCCGCTGATAGCCATTAGGTTTTTTAGGACAGCAGCTCAGCCATGCATTAAGTGATGAAGAGAGCAGGCGTGTAACCTGATAAATGCACTTAAAACAGCGAAGATGGACAATGAGGGGGTGAAATCTCAGATGGCCCGGTTGCTGTGCCTGCTAGGCACTTTGACAGCCTATTGATCAGCCAAAGAGAGTCTTGAGCAGGGTCAGAGGTGTGGGGATGCATGGCTTGGATACTGCTAGTGGGACAGGTGCAGGACAGCAGTAACCGGGATCTATTAGGAAATAGATCTACTCTTGAGCCCATTACATTGTCCTTTTGTTGAAGATCAGATGTGTTGTTGACTGCTGGCACTCGCAGTTTCCCCCATAGAGATGGGTGAGTTTCCTTCTCCAGTAGAATACACAACAACAATATAGCAATCTGTCTGTTGTTTGAAATTGATGTGACGTAACATTTCTGTCTGGGACATTGATAGCTCACGGTTGTGAAAATGCCCAGCTCTTGTTATTGAATAGTAATAGGCTTGTCGGCTGGTGCCTCCAATTTCACAAATGGAGCAATAAATACACATAACGGAATCAGTGGAACAATAAGAATGCCCATAAAGGATGGTTGTGCCTCAAAAACAAGAATGTGGGTGTGGGGAGGGGAAGGGAGAAGGAAGGAGGAGGGGAGGGGGGGTCAAAAGAAAATTTGACAAAGGAAAGAGATGAAAAGTGTGTGTATGTGTGTGAGGGATACAGAGAGAGAGAGAGAGAGAGAGAGAGAGAGAAAGAGAGAGAGATGGTGGCCCACTCTTCATTTCTGTGCCACAAGCTCTCCTGGGCATTTGCGTGCTCCGTTTTCAACCTAAGTGTAATTTGAGCCCTGGGTTGATACAAAGTGTATGCAGCAGCTCTGTTCAAACCCAATCACTCACCCTGACGTGTAATCCTTTCCCTCACCATCATCAACGTTGCTTTGGGAATAATGAAACACACTTAAGCAATACACAGCAGTCATACAGCTGCACGCGGGGCCGCATCTTGATGAGATGCCTCATAACTCTAATGAAAGGTGTTTTGACCTGTCAATGGAGGTAAATGATTGCCCTGCTACTGTATCTGTGAGAAATGTATTGATGGCAATATCTGGTCTAACCAGATGATTTGCATGAGAAATGATAAGCACATTGCCTTTAAAAAATACAGCACCTGGCAACTGTGCTCTACGTTTTATTTGTGTGGGCCTCCAGATCTCTTTTTTCTTTCCTTTCATCCTCAAGTCATCCTTTCTTTTGCCTTGTGATGCCATTGTTTCCATGTAGAGGATTATGACAATTAATTGGTTGCCAAGACATTATTTCAAAAAGGGAAATTGGCTCTTATAATTATATAGAGAAGGGAATACTTTAACTCCCTGGAATATCAGCTTCCTGAAATAATGGAGCTGCAGCCCCTCACTTCCCCCACCTCCATCAGCGTTAGCGTGTCTGTCTGCCTGTTTCCTGTGACGGATCCATTTTCAACAGCTCCTGGCCCTGCAGTGGCTGCGGTTGATGGCTGGATGGTTGGGTGGCCTGCGTGAATCTCTGGCTTGAGAAGCTTGCCTCACTTACTGCCGCTCATCTCTGGTATGCTGGGAACTCCGGTATGTTCTGTCCCATCGCCGAACTCCCAGTCAGTGTATGTGCCAGTGTGACTGGTCATGGTGGAACTAGTAAATACGCCAAGAAGAGGGCAAGGTTAGGTAGAAGTTGCTCGACTGTAGTTACTTATTGCAAAGGTTTTTTTTTAAATGGTTTTAACAATTTGTTTTTAGCCGTGTAGCCATTGGTCTATGGATGGCAATATCACTTTGTCAGTGCACCGCTTTGGTCCAGACCGAAATATTTCAACAACTGAAGGATGGCTTTTTGAGATATTTTGTACACACATTCAAGTTCCAAGACAATGAATCTTAATGATTTTGGAGATCCTCTGACTTTCACTGTAGCACAAGAATGAGGTTCTTATTTGTGGGTTTTAAGTGAAATGTCTCAACAACTATTGGAGCGATTGCCATGAAACTTGGCACACACATTCACACTCCCCTCAGGATGAATCATTTGGTGAAACCTTTTCTCCATTTAGTGCCATCAAATATCTAATGCTAAACTAATGACATTCCCATCATGTCCAGCTGTAATTTTGTTTGTAAAACGTCAAAATTGTTGTGGCTTTGGAATGCTAACCAATCTGAGACGGTGAAGGGGTAAACCTTACACCTGCTAAACATCAGCATGTTTATCAACATCAACACTGTCATTATGCTAGCATGCTAACGTAGACTTTAGTCTTGTAAAGCTGTTTAAACGTTTCGGCTTGTACTGGTTGAATGTGAGATAGAAATCTTTTTATCCTAGAAGTTTTACTTGACAACTGATTTTTAGTCAGAACACAAAAGAATCACAGAGGTCAGGGAGTATTTAATTCATTGATCCTTTACCTTTTTGAAAATCAAAACGTAAAAGTTACACAGATATTGGTGATTCAACGATCAGAGATATCAATGTACACCATTGCCAAATGATATATTTCACACCATAAATACTCATAGCACAGAAGCAGGAAATCAGTCACCTGCCCCTGTCTGCAATTTGTCATCAAGGGACCAATTCTGACACATTGATGTTCATAAAAACACATACCCGCTTAGTAACCAAAAGGGGGGATCACACCCACTGATGGTCAAGTCATGTGGTCGACATGAAGCATGCTTTACCTTTACAAACAGATCTATGAAGAACGAATGGGAAGAGAAGATCAGAAACTACAATTACAAATATTTTGGCAGGAGCACTGAGGGAGAGAAAGAGTTTTGATTTATAAAAAAAAAAAAAAAAAAAAAAAAAATGGATGGCTCAGGTATGTCACAGACATGTGAAGATGATAAAGAGCAGAAAGTGTTAAATCAGAGAAATATTGACAATATGATAATGAGGTAGTAGTCAGCAGGGCGCTGCATACTTTATTTTCCAATGGTATTTCGGCAACCTACTGTAGTGACGCTGATATATTTACACACTTAGACACAGCTTGTAATGTAAGACATGTTATATTTTACTTAACACAGTGCCACATTGCTAGGTAAAAAGAAAAAAGGATGAGAGGACTCCCGTTATTATGATTCTTATGGCTGATCATTTGGGACACTACAAAATTCTAGTTGTAAAGAGTTTCTGCAAAAGTTTTAATTTATACAGCAATTTTATTGAAACAAGCACAAAAGTCTTTTTGTCACTTAAGCAAATCAAATATAGATCCTCTTCTGCTATACGGGATACATGTTTCTGATTAGAGGGCTTTAGAATACTGTGTGTTACTTAATAGTGTACAAATTCTCCCAAATCTAAGTAAAAGCATGCTTTTAGCATGGTTTCAGTCAGAATTGGTCCCTGTTGTATTGCACAACAGTAAAATAACTCAAGTTATATTGTCACCGTCTACAGTGGAGCTTGTTGAGTGGACAGCGGCTAATTCAAGTTGGGATGATTGGGTGCTGGAGTGGGTAGTCATCCTCCATTACGCGGCCATTCAGGCTGCTGTAAAAAAAAAAAAAAAAGGCATGCCGGCCGCTGGATCAGTGCTAGCAACTGATATCGCAAGCATGGCGGCAACTCTACCCTACTGCAATGTCAGGGATTCCTTTGATCACAGTATCATATTGTTGTGACAGCGCCACAATTTATCACATCACATAAAATCCCTCAGTAGTATAAGCATTCACCTCCAACACATTCTCTCTCACATGGAGAGGAGCGGCACAGCTCTGCTGGACTGGACTAAAGTATTACTCACACCTGGCGTAATGGACATGTAGCTAAACACAGGGAGAAGGGAGCCCGAGGTCTCCTACTCCCACCAGAGATCACACCTTGTACTGACACACTGTTGGGTTGCTGTTACCCTTTGGAGCATGCTGACACTTTGTTTCTTGCATAGCTATTCACATGTGCATGCTTGGGCATCCCAAGCTCTCCTCACAGATGCCTGCCTGCCTCCTGGCCAGTGTGAAGGGTGTTACTCTCCACCGGCCACTGTGTCAACATGAGGTCAAGAAGAAGTGTTCCACGTGTCTACTGTACTCCTGGAGGGAGGCCGTGCAGACAACAACCTCCTGCTGGGTTAAAAATAAACCCAGTGTGAAGTGCCACCGCTCTGGCTCTGCACCTGCCATTTACCTCCGTTTGGTTGAAGCTCTATAAATGCAGGCACAGCTATTAAAAGATGGGAGGTGTCTAAAATGGTGAGAGCAGATGCTGGGCACCTTGCTCCCTGTGTGCGGGATGACTCTGCCACAGGCTTAAAGGGGCCCAAAATAGAGTGGTTGACATATGGGCCTCTGATTGTTTGAACATGGAATCTCCTGGACTTCTGCCACTCGGCATAAATCCTTTGATACTGCCACACCAAACCCGCTAATCATCTTTCACCTAGCCCGAATCAGGTCATCTGTTTGCATGCCAAGAGGCAATTTCCACAGGCTTAAACAACGACCAAATTTGGGTTTCAATGGGTTGCACGAACAGCACTGACACAAACCACTACAGGAGAGGAGAAACACTGGTGTGCAACAGTGGTACAGTGGTGTATCCCACTGGTGGGACTGAGATACACGGGCACGGTCTTTTAGCAACAGCAGTATTGAAAAGCACATGAAAGATAGGAGGTTAAGCCCAGCTTCCCCACAGCTCCCTTTATTGCTGAGTTACTACAGAATAAGACGACTGAATATTGTACCTGCCTATGCTAGTTTAGTTAAACGTGGGACCAGCAAATCTTCCAGTCTGAGACAGATCCACAAAGACCACACGGCTTACTGCTCTGGAGAGGTATATCCAAGGACATTTAAACTGATAAAAGTTCACATTTAGGTAACAATTTTAGTTCATTTTTTTTTAACCAGGAGGAGAACAAGAGAAAATGGCCACCAAGTTCACCAGACTTTGAACTGTACACTCAGTCTTCCAATAATAAATATATACACGTCCTGGTCGAGTCCAGGCAAAAACACAACTGTGAGACAAGTGAGTCTGTTTATGGTTGTTGACACCTTTGCTGTCTTCAGAACAAATTTAAAGAACTTTTTTGTTCTCTGAAAAAAGAAACCTCTTTATCTTGTCTATCAAGAACTGGCAACTACTTATTCTGAAGATGCTGAGGGGCAGAGGGGTCCTTCTTCATATACAGCATGGCCACTGACAATTAACAAAAACCAAAAAAATTATTACTGTACATAGTATTTCTTATATATTTTAAATTAATCTGCATCATTTTTATATTTATACTAATAACCAAGTTTTGCATTTGTTCTTTTTTATTTAGTGCCCCAGGGTTCCAGGAGGGGGAGTGAGAGAGGAGAGTCTCTGTCCTGCCTGGTACAGTCAGTGGGGGTCTCCCTCTCCTGAGTACCCACAGCCTTGGTTCAAGTCACTTTCTGTATCGCTAATGCAGCCCTCCTCTGTTGCCGTAGCCAATCAGCCACCCTCTGATCAGACCTTGGCCTCCAGCATCTCCAGGAAGAGTTTGTGCATGGGAACTTTTCCCTGCACCTTGATGCTGTAAAAGTGCTGCACAGCCTTGGTGGCCGTCTGCCTCAGCAGCGGCAGGGTCATGAGCAGCTTGCCCGCCCGCCGTGGGTCCTCCTGGTGCTGGCTGCTCTCGTAGTCCTGCAGGGCCTCGTGGAGCGCGTCCTGAAGCTTCTGGACCGCCTCCATGTCCTCTATGTGCATGGAGTCTGGACGAAAGCACAGAAAGGAGCATGAAGATTGATGGATTTTCAAATTTGAAAAGGAAAAAAAGCAACTTGTAAGAAATGTAGTTTGCACTTTGAGACACTGGTAATATAACAGGAGTGATGGGAAATGGATTTTTCTAAAACAAAATTAAATCTCATGATTGATCTTTACTGCTCTGTCAGTAGCAGCAAGGTAGGGAACACATTATAGATATAACTCACACCCTGACAAGATAAAGAATAGATCATAAAAAAAGAACATCTGCTTTACTTTATTTATTTATATATTTACTCTTTGGTGGACTGGGAAGGATATTCATACGGCCCTTGACCAGCGAGACTGAAAATCAATGTTATCCTCCAGTAACAATGGCATGAATAGCACCCGATCTCTGCTGAGTAAGTACACATTAAACACCTCTCTTTTCCAAAGCACAGACTGTTTTCGAAAAAAAAAAAAAAGAAAAAAAAAAAAGGGGGGCTCCATTAGAGAATTGGACGGCGTAAACAAGCCTGAGATGAATACAACACTTCCTTTCAGTTAATTTCCTTCCTACTCCCTCAGAGGAGTTTCTGACCATCACAGAGGAGGAGAAAAACAAACACGAATGGGTTTATTTTACTGCTCAATGCAAAAACAAAAATCAGGTTGAAAAACTGGCAAATTAAAAAAAATCCCCATTGAATTTTTATATTATTTATCTGTATTTAAAACAAGATTTTGCTTCCTATTTTGTAGAGTGAACAATAAACACTCTGACTCTCTCTCAGTTTCAGTCTGCTCAAATCTCTCTCTCACCTCTGGCCAGTTTTAGAGCAGGCTACAGTTTCAGTCTGGCATCCTGCTCCTATAACGTTTCGCTACAGTGCCACCGTTTTTTACTGATCCTACTGTACATTATGTTACAGC